>CM024595.1:13388141-13408141 GCA_014182565.1 Eucalyptus marginata
TTCTTACTTGGCCTAACAAATATTTATATGAGTCGCCACTAGCCTATTGGGGGTCAGAAACCAATCGAGGCACGGGAGTGTTGTCTCGATTCCTACGCAACCAGAGATTTCTAGGAACGTGGGACTTGTTTACGCTAATGTTTCTATTAGCGCCCTTGCGGTACCACTAACTTGAAAGGTTGTTCATCTAAATGGCCACACAATCTTGATTACCAATTATAATCCTTACAAAACCGCTAAGCGTCCATGCAAATGTTTTTGTAGGTTTTTTTTTAATATCTAGACTAATCCTAACATAATCTAGAAAAGAAATTTACACTCAAATTAATGAAAAGCGGTGCATAAGTAAACATTCAAGAAATTGAAAGGACTTGAAAGTAATGCGGAAAAAGAAAGACCCGATACAAGTCGAGCAAATAATATTACATGGCATTGTTATCACGCTAGGGACAGGGACCCCGTGAGCAAAATGAGAATTTAAATATGCATGGAATTACTCTAGATGCATGCAATTACTCTAATTAATTTTAATCCACGCATAATAGATTGTTTACAAAAATGGTTCTAAAATACCAAAATATCATTTAATTAGGAAAAATGACTTCATAAAATTAGGAAAATCTCCTAGATGTCATTTTTTGGCTTAATTTGATAACATCCAACATTTTTTGATATTTTTGAAATTTTCATATTTTTCTTTTTTTATTATTTTTAAAAAAAAATATTAATAATAATTCCTTAAACCGATCTATGCTAACATGGAGTAACACAGCATATGAATATCACAATAACCGAGCTCAAATAGACCGTTTCAAGTTCGAAACTTGGTTTGCGTATTTCATCGAACACTTAGCGTGCATTAAATCATCCCAAAACAGCTTCGCGGGCCATGTTTGCGGCCTTCAATCTTCACCCATGAGCAATATTATGTGGAACTAAAGCATCAAGATTATACTACCACATGCAAGGAGCAATATTAGACAGAAATCATAACTTAAAACACAAAAGAACTAAGCTAAAATCATCCTCAAATATGCGGGTTTGATCTGATTTCACAAATCTGGGTTTGAACCCAAGTCAAACAAACAGTTTGCATGCCCATGTTCAAGCCCCGACACTTATCACATGCAAGATCTAAGGGAAACACTACTTGATCCGAGTGAAAGTAGGTAACATGAGCTTTCAAAAGCAACAAACATCACAGAGAATGACCAACCGAACACATCAAAAACGACCTCTCCAAGAAGCACACATGCAAAACTCTTGAAGAGATTCCAACACTCACAAAAATCTCCACCTCGAAAATCAGTCCTCCGGGCTGCTTTTCCTCTTGATTTTCATGATCAAAACATACTCAAACTCGAAAGAAAATACATCTAGGATGCTTACCTTGCTTCTTAGTTTCCCTTTCAAGTGGTTCTTCGCTCAAGAAACTAAGAAATTATCCTCGGGGGCCCATGGAAGTTGGCTTCTTCAACTGGAAAACAAGATTTGCAAAGAAAGAACTGATAACGAAGGTTTTCATTAACCTCCAAAATCAAGCTTTAGAACCTCTTTTGTTGGCCAAATTCAAACAAAACCAAACTATATGTATTCTAGTTTGGCTTGTAAGTCATGGATTTCCTCATTTGTCTCTCAAATTTCTCAAAAACACTCGCTTTCCCTCACTCGTGACCAACCAGGCTCAACACTTAGAAAAATTTTCGGAATTTCTTGGACCGCCAGGAGGGTGATTTTCGGGGGGCTTTAGGAGACCTTCCTGAACTCCATTTGGGACGTGCGACCTATGGATGGAAAGCTCTTTGAGTGAAGTTTCACTCAATAGTTGAAGGTTTTGGCTAATTTTGGCCGCAGGTGGGTGAAAATTTCGTTTTTCTCTCTCAAGGTTGGTCTGGAATTTCTGGGTTTGGCTTTCTGGAGTTGCTTCTGAAGGTGTCTTTGGGGAACGATCCCGAGTTCTCTTCTCTCTCTCTCGTCTCCTCTCTCTCGTCCCTCAAAAGAGCATGCTTCCTAGATGTTATCCACTGAATTAGAGGAGTTTTGGTCGGTCTTTTGTCCACATACCAAGCCTGTCAACAGGGTTACTTCAACAACTTTCTGACTTAGCCAGATTTTCAATTTCTGCAGATGTTGAGTGTTCGGGTTTGGTGCGATTTTCCCGTGCCTTCAGAAGCTTATCTCTGACCAATGTTTGTCCACTTGCAGTACCAATAATGGCCTTCCATCACATGCAGAGATCGGGCTGGTTGGGCAGCTGAGGAGGATATGGTGGGGCCACCAAGTTGCTTACTCAGCAACTCCGAAATCAGACCAAACCGTGGGCTGGGCTTTGGTAGCTCGTTTGAGTGCTTTAATCCATCAATTTGGCTGCGTTTTTGATCAATTAGCAAGCTCATGTATAGTAGTTTAAGATCTTGGCCATTTTTCACAATTGTACTCACTCAATTTTGCAAGAAAGTCCCTCAAAGTTGGCCATTTTCTTATCCAAAAATACCCATTTCAATACAAACTTTGTCTTTTTGGCCCGATTTAATTGATTCGAGTTGGCACAAGTTCAATTTCAACTTAATTGGTGACCAAGATGATGATTTAAGGGTTCGGGCAAAATTTTGCAAAATTTGCGAATTGGTCCCTCAACTTTTGGAAATTGCATTTTGGCCCCAATTTGCCATTTTAATTCCAATCTGACCTCCCGGGCTTGGCTAGTTACATTTAGATCATTGGCCCCAACTTTTTTTATCTTTTTTTTTTTAAAATCTTTTTTTATATATTTAATTTAATTTTTTAAAAAAATTTTTTGAAGGAAAAACATATTCCATTTAAAAAACTATACTAAACACCTAGATAATCTATATGCAAGAATTTGACATGAAATATTTTTGTGGAAAAACAAGTTCCCTTTTTTTTTTTTTTTGAAATGATTTTGGACAAAAATTTAGGTGTCAACAAGCACAATATAAAGAATAAATAGCTTTAGCATCAAGAGCTTGTCTCTTGGTTATTTCTTCTTGAGTCATCTCGATAGGAGCAGCAACTTCTTTTCCTCTCTCGATATTGATGCGGCGGTAGGAATGATTCCTTTTCTATCACTTCCCATTCCAAGGGATCTTTCGATCTTAGGAATGCTTTCATCTTGTTTTTCCATATGCTGTAGTCTTTTCCATCAAAATAAGGAGGTTTGATGTTGCTTTGACCTTCAACCAACCCTGTAGGCAACATACTAGCCATAGATCTTTAACTCAGAAGTAAAAACACTTCAAATAAATGAGTATACAAGCTCTGATACCAATTGATAGAACTAGTACGAGCACCTAGAGGGGGGTGAATAGGTGATCAAGAAGATTTTTATAAATCGTAACAGAATAAATTAATTTTTAACGAATGATAGACGAAGAAATTGAGAACAATAATAGACGTAGAAAGATGCAATGTAAAGTAAAAGGATTAGGGATAGAGAATCAAGACTCGAAGTTTATAGTGGTTCGGCTTAGACCAAGCCTACGTCCACTCTCCCGCACGGACAGCCCATTGGGTGGATTTCACTAAGAATCAAAGAGAATTTACAGTTTCACGTCCTTGATTCCACAGTATAGAAACTCTACTACACTTCCTCAAGGTCTCACCAAAATTCAATCTCTCTTTTGATTACAAGTATAGCTCGAAGAATAAGATCGTAAAAGAACAAAGAGATTCAGACTTTGAAATTTTTCTATCGGGCACTCTTGAACAACTTGAACGTCTCCCTTATATACTTCTTCATGCCTTCAATACCGTTGGCACCTTCCAAAGAAGTTCTTCCAATCAACCCGTTGGACAGAATCAATTAGAGAGATCTCGAGCTCTTCAAGGAAAATGACGATAGCCCATCAATCCTGCTCGCCATACAATTAGGATCTCGGTTTCCGTAAGTAGAACCTTCCAAGTATAATTCGCGGATCTAGAGAATCTAGATTATTCGAATACGAATAAAAGATCTTGAAGTGCTAATTCCAATCGAGAGATATTTCTTAACCATACGAATCAAAAACCATACTTGAATTTATCCGAATAGAATTTTAACTTCGTCGGTCTGGAAACTGTCCATGAGAGTAGACTTTGAATCTTGAGTCTGGAGGTCTTTAGACTTTGTCAAAAGAGTTTGCAAGTCTTCAGTTTAGACTGATGGAAACATTTTGTCGACTTCAAAACACCTTAAGAAGATTTCTCAAACAAGTTCAACCAATTTGCGAAGCAAACCGAACGGAGGTTTCAAGAATTACTTGTCGCCATCCAGCGTTTGTCTACCAACCCCATACCTGGTGTTCTTCCGGCTAAACATGCTCAGGCAGCTCGCGACCCGGAAGCAGCTATGGAACGTGGGGCAAATCCCCGACAGAGGTGACAAGCCTATGTCGAGGACTCTGAAGGACAAGAAGAGTTTCTGGATCGGCCTGTTCATGGAGGCCACCAAAACAGGGGATATCGACGAGACCTCGAGCAATATCAACTTAAGGTTGACCTTCCGACCTTTAATGGCAATTTGAATATTGAAGACTTTTTGGATTGGCTTTGGGAAGTTGAGAAATTCTTCGATACCATGGAGATTGAAGAGGATCGCCAAGTAAAATTGGTGGCATACAAATTGAAGGGCGGCGCCTCAGCATGGTGGGAGCAAACACAACTAACCCGATGTCGACAAGGAAAAACTCCCACCCGAACATGGAATCGGATGAAGGAAATGTTGAAGGTTCGATTCCTCCCAACTGATTATGAACAATTATTATTTCAACAATTCCAGAATTGTAAGCAGTTTAGCCGATCAGTCCAAGCTTACACAGAGGAGTTTCTCCGACTTTCCGCTCGTAACAACCTGGCTGAGTTGGAGGGACATCAGACCATGAGGTACATTAATGGTTTGCGACTTAATATTCAAGACCGTGTTTCACTACATCGCTTGTTCTCCGTTGAGGATGCTCAAGAGATGGCCCGAAAGGTTGAGATGCAATTAGAGAGAACTAGCCCCATTAATCGGGCTAACAATTATTCCGCTCAAGGATCATCTGGAAATGGGAGACAACTAGATGTTCCATAATTCTCCAACCAGCAAACCAACACTATGAACTGTACTCCGGGAAGTATTATTGGGGTGCTCAAGGAACCAGTCATTGCAAACAACCTTAACGCCAATCAGAATGCCCATAACCCATACGCTAAACCACCACCAATCAAATGCTACAAGTGTAACGAACTGGGACATCGTTCGAGTGATTGTCCACGGTGGAAGATGGCCAATGTTGTCGAGCACGACAATGACCTATATGAAGATGACTGGATTGATGAGGAAGAAGTGGAGGATGAAGAGGGCGAGCATGTCAACTGCGTTGTTAGGCGACTATTGCTTGCTCCACGAAGAGAAGACATGCAGCGGAATAGTCTTTTTCGTGCCCGTTGTACCATCAACGGCAAAGTTTGCGATGTCCTCATTGACAGCGGAAGTTGTGAGAACATAGTGTCCAAGGCTTTGGTGGACCATCTACAACTAAAGATAGAGTTACATCCCTCCCCTTATACAATCGGGTGGATTTGTAAAGGGGCCGAACTCAAGGTGACGCAAGTATGTCAATTACCTATTTCAATTGGAAAGTTCTATAAGGACACCATAATTTGCAATGTAGTGGAGATGGATGCATGCCATGTCCTACTAGGATGACCATGGCAATACGACTTTGATATCACTCATAGGGCTCAAGAGAACACCTATTCTTTTGTGTGGAAAAAGACGAAGATTATTTTGAAGCCAATGAGTAATACTTCCCAGGCCCCAAAGAAGCAACGTGCAGGGATTATGCTAAACATCCGTAAACGTGAGGGCATGTATATGATCGTGAAGAAAATCAATGACAATGCCTATGTTGTTGATATTCCTGGTGACCTCAACATTTCCCCAACATTCAATGTAGCGGACCTATTTGAGTATCATTCTCCGGATACTCCTCTTTATCCTAACCATAACTCGAGGTCGAGTTCTTCTAAAGTGGAGGAGACTAATGTAGAACAACATGCAAATGCCTTTATGGAAACATTGGAGCGTCATAAGAGCATGCGATCCCACAAATCAAAGAGGATTGCGTAATCTTCGAAATTACAAATAGGTTACAATATTCGATTTACGCGTTTCCCTTTATTCCCGAGATCTCACAGATTTCAGATGCGTTTTGCAGATTTTCTAGTTGTGTTTGATAACTTTCCCTTTATCAATATCTTTTCCTTAATTTTGTTATTTGATTTCAGTTATTTCATTATTCTCTAGATGGCGACCTCCCTATAAATAGGCGCCTAAGATATTGTAATCTGCACTTCTTGATTCAAAATAAACACTATCTTTTGGAATTCTTTCCAAGCGTTACTTCCTCTGCGTCATTTGCATAAGCAATAAAACCTAAATGCTTTGCAAGTAAAAAGGAAATTTGATATCATGCCATAGACTTTCTTTGGGCTTAAACGAAAATGACAAACTGGGAACACTCAAACTCTGAAAAATTCAATTGCCTGCACAATTTTACCACTTGATACAGAGAACAAAAACTTCTTATTGGTTTGCCGAGTCATCGTGGACCAGTTAGAATTGAGGGTGATAATGCAGTGTACCACCGAATTCCATATCCATTTGACCGAATTTTGCTGCTATATTAGCGGAAGCTTGAGCAGAGAAGTTGTAATCCAAGTTGTCTTGAACTTCCGTAGCGCCTTCTAACACCTTGATGACCATCAACATGGAAGGCCTCTTTTTATAATCTCCTTGCAAGCACCATGCAGCAATCCTCATCACATTCACTGCCTGTGGCCCATATAGTTGCATATCCTCGCCATAATTATCCACAATGTCCAGCAATCGTTCCTCTCTAGCCTTTCTCTCAAAAAGGCTTAATAAATGCATGTCTTCTTCATCAAGAGTGCGATCAAAGATTTTTCTCCCACATACTATCTCCAAGATTACCACGCCAAAACTATACACATCCACCTTTTCGGTAATTGCTGCACTCAGCCACTCAGGAGCCAAATAACCAGGAGTTCCTCTCATGGTTATGACAACTTTGCTTTGGTCCCTATTGATCAACTTGGACAATCCAAAATCAGCAACCTTGGCATTAAAATTCCCATCCAAGAGGACATTTTGGGGTTTAATGTCCAAGTGAATTATCTTTAGTTTGCAATCTTCGTGAAGATAATTCAATCCTTTCGCTATATCAAGAATGATCATCTTCCGTTGTTGCCAATTAAGAACAGTTTCACCGGACTTGCAAAATATCCATCTATCAAGAGACCCATTTGACATGTACTCATAAACAAGGATCCTGTGGGATTTCTCAGCACAAAACCCCATGAGACTTACCAAGTTAACATGATGGATGCTGGCAACAACCTCAATTTCGGCAAGAAAGGATTTCTTGACCTTCCCAAAACCATCAAGGCACTTTACTGCAACTTGTGTGCCATCAATTAGAGTACCCTCAAAAACAGAACCAAAACCACCTTCACCAATCTTTTTACTGAAGTCATTTGTAATGGATTTTAGATCATCATACGCGTATCTTGTGGGCATTCCGGGTAGCTGATCGAGGTAATCCTCCTCCACTTCATTATCATCTCTCTTCTGAACAAAAAAGACTATGACTTCAATGATAATTAACGTGGCAAAGAGAGCTCCAAGGCAGGATGCAATTATTACAAGGAGATGGCTGCTCCTTCGGTACACTTTAAGGTAAATTGTAGAATTATAGGAAAACCACATCTTTTCCATGTCAATGAGTGAAAACACTTGAGTTAGTAAATAACATTGGCCAGCATTGGGATTCGATTTGTACCGAAATATAGCCGCTTTGCATGAACAGTTGTTTGCGCATGCCTCTTTACAACTTAAAGCATCTATTCGGTTGAGATGTGAAGTGAAAGTGAAGTACGTGACATTTGCAAGCTCCACAAAACTTTGATATTCTGAATCCCCACAAGACAATGGCACCTTCTCAGAACATCCAAGATAAGTGTGCCTATCATCTACTTGTTTGAAATAGCTCGTTTTCCCACCCAAAGTCGGACAACTACAATCCCCATTGGAGCAAATTCCATATTGCCCGCACACTTTCGGATAAGCACAGTTCCCAAGATACCCTGTCGAAAGATCAGCCACTTCGTTCCACTCAGACGCCCACTCATCCACTTCTTTCCACTCATACACTCTCAAATGCCCATCTGAGAACAGCTTCATAAATTGTGCAGAAAATGCTTGAGGGATTGAAATCGCACTCAAATCATGTTAGAAGAGAACACAGCTAAGCCTCCATTTACAAACTCAACATATGCAGACTCGTCACTTCCATTCCATAGAAGATACTGGTAAAAGATCTGAGGAGGGCTAGCCTCTATTTGAGCAGATAAACCATTGCTATACATGGAAAGTGTAATCATACCATCTATGGTCCAATTTGTGTCGGAAACCCTCGGCGTCAATCTTTGCCCCACCATCAACTTTTGTCCATGGACGAGTGAGTCGGTTGGCTGATCAAAAGATTGCCAAACAGTCACATTGTTCTTATCAAACAACATGAGGTTCCCCAAATCTGATAAGTTCAAGCCTACAACAGACTTACTAGAAGTGTTTGTGGACCAAGCAACTGTACCATCAGCATCTTTTAATACCAAATCGCCTTCAAGCGTGAGCTCTAACGTCGCATCGCTATTTACAGGATTGTTTCGATTGGCAGACCACACTACTTGTGGATAACCAACGGAAATGTATTGTTGATTACCACTGAAACTCGTACTTTCATTGTTAAGTATGACGATGAAAACAGCAAAGAGCCATTTGTCGCCGTCATCAATACGGTAGAAGCCGCTGGTGTAGGCAGGGCTAGGCAATTCTCCTTTGCCTCGGAGTAGAATTGGCCTTATGCTCGATTCTGCATACAATTCGGAGTGATTAGTTGTCCAAGTGTTCGTCCACCGTGTTGAAATTGTGGCAGTTGGAAAATCATAATTTTCAGCTTGAGCATCAACAAAGATGGAGAATCGCAATAAATAACCAAAGGAAAAAGAAAGAAGAAAAGAACAGAGACTGCAGAGTGAGAACATGGCCAGCAGTGAAATATTGAGCAGAGAGAAGATTGAGAAAGGAAGAGAGGAGGGAAGAAGATGAAAATGAGAAATTGGAGTGGAGCGTCAGTATCTTGCCATTTAGGGGAACAAATAACAAAAAAGTGAGTCAAATTTGGAGGAATCAGGTTGATTGGACTAAGAAAATGGGAGACATCGTGTTTCTGGGTTTTTGTAGCTGTTGTTCAAAGTCAAAAAGCAAAAGAGCTCTGGAGTGGGTTTATGCAGCTGTTTAAAGTGCAAAAGAGCTTTTGAATCCGACCCATGTTTCGGTGCTTCTCCGCAAATACCGGATATGAGTTATTAGATGAAGTGAGCAGAGCGAGTTGGAAGGAATAACAGGACAACGGTCAAGCAAGTGTCACTGCCTATTGGCTATCTACACTCTTGAGGATTTTCTATGCATCCAGCACTTATTAAGGGACTAGATCAATGGTCGGTTAATAGAAGTCACTCCCTGTTGAAACGGCATTCACACGCAGAGATTATTTGGCGATATTAAAGAATAGGATGCATTCTTTATACAGGAACAATGACACCTGAAAATTCCTAGAGTGCAAAAACTTGGCACGGATGACACAAAAGGCCAAAAGTTAAAATAGTAACACTTAGGGCCCGTTTGACAACTTGCTAAACAGTGATAATTTTTATTATTTTACTCCCGAGAGTAGATTTGAAATAAAAATCCATTTGGTAAAATTTTTGTTCTAGAAACAAATTTCTATTTTTTATTCCAGGAAGTAGATTTGGACAGAATCGAGAAGTAAAAAATAGTTGATTCTTTGTTTCGGGAACAATTCTAGAATCAAGTAACCTATTTTCTCTCCCTTTTTTTCCCCTTTTTTCTTGTTCTTCTTCACTCTTTCTTCTTCTTCATCTATTGCCACTGCCATAGTTGTCGTTCACTGCCGTCCGCCGCCCATCACCGGTCACCGGCAACCGGTCCGGCGAGCTCTCGCTGGAGGCTCGCCAACCGGTCCGGTGAGCTCGTCAAAGGCAGGCCCAGCTGTTGACACCTAAATTTTGGTGACCCGGTTATTCATTTATTTCATACAAAATTAGGGATTAATTTTTAATCCCTAAACAAAAAAATTAATTGCATAGCATATAATTTTAGATACATTTATTTATTATTATTGCATTTGCATTGGACCGGTGACGGATGGATTTGACTTGATCGTTTGAAACACGTTACTTTCTTATGACCAAAAATTAAAAGAATTGGCGATTTGATATTTTTGGTGATGTGATGGAGGATTTTTTGTATATCATGCAATCTATTCAAAATCCTATTACAATCTTGAACCTTTGGCAATATGCAATAAAAATCGGTGGAGAATATTCATTTTTGCAGTCCCATATGGAAAGATACAAATGAAATCAAACAAGGTTAGAAGAGATGTCGAAAATAAAAAGGAATATTGTATTCGGGAGGTGATCTTCGCGTATCTTTATATGAGAAAGGAAATGAAATTTTACAAAAAACTTCAGTCCCTCGCCTATAAATTGGCTCGCATACGGACGCCTATAAATTGGCTCGCATACGGACGAAAGGGGAGGTCAATAGTCAACAAGGAGAGGGCCACAATTCGTGAAAAAAGAGAGGAAGGTGTGAGAGGTCACACATTGATACACACGACCACAATTGAGAGAGAGAGGAGTGTGGTCTGCCTTCACAAAAAAGAAGACGCGCCGCTGCTTAGCCTCGTTACCGACAACCAACGATCACTTGCACCAACGACGATTCGCTCCCGCTCCTACACCACTGCGGTTCCTTGGCGTGCCCCGTTTTGCAAAAGCCAACGTTGCCGTGAGCAAGAAGGGGCAGATCTTTGGTCAAAGTCACAAGTCCAAGCGGTGGATCTGTTTTCTTTTGGATTTTGTCCAAACTTGACAATAATATTTCGGGTTTTGTGATCTTCCTTTATGCATGCAAAATTACATTTTTTTGGAAGGAGATCGTGAAGAGTTGGGGAACGTGCGGCAACGTGCGGACCTTTTAGAGCGAGAATAGATAACACTAAGCTTCATAATTTTTCCTTGAAAAATCCCTCGAGCATCATTCACAAGCCGTGATCCGGTCCAAATTCAATCCAGATTATGCGTGTTCAGATTAGGTAACAATCTTTATCCAATTCAAATGGAATATTTCATTCCTTAATTTGGATTGATTGTTATCTGATACGTCGTGATATTAAGTATATCCAATTAGGGCTTATTGATAAAGTTGATTTAATTACTAATTTGATCCATAAAGATATCGGATCATTTTTTTAATTATTTCAACTTATTATTGGATAATTGCGATGTCTGAGATTGTGATAATCTTTAATTTGAGCCGTGAGACAACGGATCCTTTTTGATTATGTTTGATTTTGCGTAAGTACCTTATATAGGTTACGATATCCATTAATCTAAGACGTGAGACGACGGATTATTTTTTTGGATATCGTAATCTTTTATTTGAATCTTGATCGATATCTTGAATGGTTTTGAAATTTTAGATAGAATTGCTAGCTTTAATAAATAAAAGCGCTAAAAACATTGCTCTAGGGTGTTACGTTTCCTTTCCTTTAATTAAAATTTCATGTTTAATTATTAGGTCATTTTAATTTCGAATTAAAAAAGAAAGCACAAAAAATATCATGCATGTGTCATGTAAAATTAGATCTCTTTTGCACATCATTTAGTTATTGCATGTTTAGGATCATTTAAATGTGTGACATATTAGGATAGTTGCATTAATATTTGCCCATCATTAGCTTAGGTCACGGGAATAACATCGCATGACATATAGTTTGCCCATTAGATTGCATGTTGCATGTTGTGTTAGTATAGATACATTTGTATACATCATTGCATTGCATTGCACATAAATTAGGTTTCATTAAATAAGAAAAAAAAAACCCAAAAAAAATAATTGATTGCTTTGTGTGTTTAATTCTTTTGGTGCAATTTATTTGATTGTTTAATAATGGATAAGCATCCGTGTGATCACCCCATTGCATGATAGTGAATTAGGCTAAAATTAATCCAAGCTGTCTGCAAAATATTTTTTTTCGAAATAAAATAGAAAGGTACCAAAAGGGCGTTAGAGAAATCTAGCGTAATTAAGTCCCCGAATTCACAATCTCTGCTTCACAAGAGTAAAATAATTCTCCCGTTATACTTAGGTGTCTAATCGACCTACCATAAACTAATTAGTGGCGACTCTTAGATAAAATTCATTTAGAAACTTGAACTTAAGTCGCGAATTGATATGGGCTTGGGAGAGTCTGAGCTAAATTTAGGTTTAGTAATCCATTAGCCAAACCTAGGTGGTGCACCCGAGGTAAGGTCGCGACACTAGCCACCGGCGAGCCTCGCCTAACCGGGCGAGGTGAGCCCAGCCTCGTGAGCTCGGCCGAG
The DNA here is from genome assembly GCA_014182565.1 of Eucalyptus marginata. NCBI lineage: Eukaryota > Viridiplantae > Streptophyta > Magnoliopsida > Myrtales > Myrtaceae > Eucalyptus > Eucalyptus marginata. The sequence goes on from CM024595.1 coordinate 13,400,679, forward strand.
CCTTGCCCACTGGTGACGGTAAGGCTCGGTCGACGAGGCACGCCTTCGCCGAGGGTGCGATGCTCCGATGAGGTCGTCGGCCCTCGTCGGCGATCGCCGATCATCCCAAAGTCGGCGACTGGCAACTTGAAGAAGAAAAAGAAGAGAAAGAAAGGAAAAAAAGAAAAGAAGAAAAAAAAAGTAAAAAAATTATTTAAAAATTAAAAGAAAATGATTTGAAGTAGAAATTTTAAGCACGGTACCAAACGCAATTCTATTTCGAGAATTGAAATTTTGGATAGTTACCAAACGGCTTAAAATGTTTAGAAATTATTCCCAGGGAACAGAATAAAAAATAATCATTTCGATCAAATATTGTTCCTAAGGAACATAATAAAAAAAAAATCATTTCGATTAGAAATTGTTCCCATTAACAAAAGCGTTACCAAATGCGTCCTTAAAGGCCAAAATCGAAGCAAAATTAGCAAAAAAAAAAAAAAATCTTGTCAAATTGCACATGTGGTGTTTTTCTGACGAGGCAAGTACAAAACGACGTCGTTTTGCACGCTAACGTGACTAGACAAGTGTAAACATGATGTTGTTTTGTTGATATGGCTAGATAATTATTATAAATATTAATTAAATAAAATTTATAACTAAATTAATTTTTTTTTTAAAGATAAAGATAAAGATTGCAGAAAGCAAGGGCTCAGCCCTGGCTATTGCCTCCCTGCTATTGCGAAGAAGGCCCAGACAGTGGGAGGAGGGTCGACCGCTGGCCGGGAACAATTTTTCAGTAATTTTCTTCTATTATTTATAATTTGGAAAAAAGAAAGGCTAGAAAACAAACACCGAATGGGGTACAAACTATAAAAAGGGGTGATCAACTTTCGGGATTGCGTGCGCATTAGCGTGACTTAAGCCGAGCACCGTGGGAGGTGGGTCCCCACGCCAGTGCTCCCTGAGGGTTTACGCTAAGCGCTCGTTGTGAGGCGATTCCTCCGGTCTAAAAAAAAAAACTTTCGGGACTGCAAAAGGATATTTTGATTTGGTCCGCGTTCCCCGCCTTAACTCATGCGGTCATTTCAATTGCCGTGTCGAACTTTACGTAGCAAAAAAAGCAGGTTGATTATTAACACAAGTATGGTCGTCATCCATCGTATGAAAAAGAAGCCGGCATACAGTAATATAAAATTTTTCATTTTTTCCTACTTTTGTGAGTATCTTTTCATAAGTTGTTTTTTCAGACTTGACGCCCTATTTACGCTTTGGCAACTTATATCCCCTAATAGACGTTTGACCTGAAGAATCTAACCTAATGCCAGCATATTGGACTCCGGAAATTTAAAAAAAAAAAAAAAAAAAGAAAAAGGTGCTTATTTCTCTTGCAAAACATTGTGTTGACACCGTAAGTCGGGTATAGACTTTCTCTATAGAATGACTGGCTCTAGTTCAACTCCAGTAGTTATCAGACCATGAAATGTTGCATAAGAAAATACGGTGTTAAGCCCCGCAATAAGCTATATAGCAAAAGATATATGCATATCATAATCTTATAAGTCCAATTTATTCTGTCTTCATCTTCTTCATCCTGTTCGCATTTCTCACTGTTGCAATAGTTGTTTTCAGAATTTTCTTTTTCATCTCCTATCATGTTTTCATGAGATGTGTTGGAGTACAACACCTAATATAATAATAAGAAGCCAAAGAGAAGTGTGCTGCAGCGTCACTTCGTAAACCGCCAAAGAAGAGAGTTCTTGAAGACAGCCCACAATTGTTGACTCTTAGCCAAGAAGAAAATGAAAGTTCAACGTGCATGAAGTCTAAACGTGAGGGGCACACATTATAATAATATTATAGTAGTTTGAGAGCCTTCAAGGAGCAGGAAGCAAAGTTCAAGTGGCCAGTACTTGGACGTGAAGAAAAAGTTGCGGCTGTTCTCAATTCACACTAAAGTCGGCAACGTGAGGCGGTGGAAGATGTCTTATAAATATGGCAGTACGTGAAGCAGTTGAGCTCAGGCCGAAAGGCCTCACATAGAGGCACTGCAGCCTCAGGTCAACAAGGCCAAAAGGCCTCAAGGTGAAAGAGAGGCTTAACAGCCTCAAGCCACCACAGGAGGAGCGGAGAGGCTAGGAAAGAGCCTCAAGTTAACAGGCCAGGGAGAGGGCCTCACGCCACACGCGGGCGGAGAACCTCGAGGCCGAGAGGAAGCCACTAGGTACGAGGTGAGCTTCGGGGAAAGCCTCCAGCGGTGAGCCGGAATGGGGAAGTCACCCTGGGTGCAACGGTGAACTTTGGAGAGAGAGGCACCGAGCTCGTGTGAGCAAGTTATCCATCCGTGATCGAGAAGGGAAGAAAATAGAATAGCCGAGTGTATGCTTGTATTAATTTGTTTGAGTGTGTGATTGTATCAGCTAGTTTGATTTGAGTATTTTAACGCTTCCGCATATTTTATAAGCTGCGCACTCTACAATTAATTAGAGCAAAGGGTCGCATACCCTATAATTGGTTCCAAATCATTTTGGTTCCTACAATTGGTATCAGAGCTAGTCGGCCAGGGACCGTATCAGAGCTAGCGGTCAGGGATCGTGAATCCAGAGCATGCCAAGGATCGGAGTGTCAGAGCCTAGGAGGTCAGGAACCGGAGTATCAAAACCAGTGGCCGGAGACCGAGAACCTAGAGCAGTCGATCAAGGATCGTGAACTCAGAGCCAGCGACCGGGTACTATATCAAAGGAGCACTCAAGAAGGGGGAGCTTCTCGAGATCGAGTTGATGAAGTCCGAGCTTTGCAAAGCCCAGTCGAAAGTCGCAGTTGTAGATGCAACTGAAGGAGATGAATATCCACTGCTGTAAGGAGAAGAGTATTAGGTGTTGAGGGGGAGTGTTGGAGTACAACACCTAATATAATAATAAGAAGCCAAAGAGAAGTGTGCTGCAGCGTCACTTCGTAAACCGCCAAAGAAAGAGTTCTTGAAGACAGCCCACAATTGTTGACTCTTAGCCAAGAAGAAAATGAAAGTTCAACGTGCATGAAGTCTAGACGTGAGGGGCACACATTATAATAATATTATAGTAGTTTGAGAGCCTTCAAGGAGCAGGAAGCAAAGTTCAAGTGCAACGGTGAACTTTGGAGAGAGAGGCACTGAGCTCTGTGTGAGCAAGTTATCCCTCCGTGATCGAGAAGGGAAGAAAATAGAATAGCCGAGTGTATGCTTGTATTAATTTGTTTGAGTGTGTACTTGTATCAGCTAGTTTGATTTGAGTATTTTAAACGTTTCCGCATATTTTATAAGCTACGCACTCTACAATTAATATTAGAGCAAAGGGTCGCATACCCTATAATTGGTTCCAAATCATTTTGGTTCCTACAAGATGTACAAAAGTTAAATCGGACACCACCTGACCCCTTATTACAAAAGTAGAAAAAAAAAATTGGCATGGAGCTAAGATTATTCAAAGGAGATGTTCTTGATGTTAGGGTTCTTCATGCATAGATTAATTCTTTGTTGAACATTGGATAAATATAGATTGAAGTGGTCCCCATTCATCAATAGTAATATACACAACGATAACTTGAAATTTAGTGGTGAGAGATGAAAATTGCATGAAAATGACCTTCTATATGTTATGGGCACCTTATTTGTCATTTTTTTTTTTTTTTGGTGAAATCTTATTTGTCATGTTCTTTTCTTGGAAATACGAAAATAAAGCACATGAAACCTTATTGCTGGCCGTGTTTATGATTTTGATTTTAACTCCATTTTTACCCCTAGACTTCCATTAATTGTAGTTCATCCTGTCTACTTCATATATTGCCCTCATTACGGACTTTTTCTTTTTTTTTTGTGTGGATAGATCAGTTCATTCGAGATTTTGGCAATGATATTTTTATAGGAAAAATATTCAAAACACTCCTCCTTTTTCATACCCACCATGATATTAATTGCGAAATCACTATTTTCTTCAATAATTCCTTCATCAAAATTATAGATTCTCCAACATCCAGGACTCCCGACACCGAACTCAGACTCTGCTTGTCCATCAAAATCCCACACCCCACAATAGCCCAGTAGCTACGGTAGCTGTCGCCTCGAGGACCTGCGTCCTGCTTGTTGCCGGTCGCAGACGCTCGGTGCTTGGGAACCTATTTGATCTCTCTTAGACAACCTTCGTCAAGCTTGCAACACTGAACAGAAAGGTCGTTGGTCTCGTTCCCGCACGTGGACAACTTCAGATCGACCTCTTCCATGGTGTTTCGTAACCTCGGAGCAAGGCCGCTAGCCACTGGGGAAGGTTGAGGTCAGCCATGGAGGTTGATGAGACGAGACTGGGTGCTGGGGGACGACATTGAGAAAAAGGTTGCGGGGGAGAGACAGCCGGCCAAGGTGGCATTGGGGAGTCGGAGGTGATTGGGCGGCCATCGTGGCCTGCAGAAAGGCAGTTTTGTTTGTTCAATCATGCGATTTTGTTTAAAGATGCAAAAACATATTTTAAAAAATAAAAAAATTAGAAAATTTTGATTTCAGTTTATAAATATCTAGTTTTTGGTTTTAATACAGAATCGAATATGAAATTTGCTTTTCTAAGAGTGGCTTGAATATTTTAGCAGAAATTTTCCAAGTTGAGCCGATTGTACATTCAGGGTAATCATTATATTTCTTGCCAAAATTATTTTCATGTTCGAAAACAAGTTTGGAATAGAAAGTCATTTGATAACGCAATTTCATTTTTCTATTTCTGAATCAAACTTTTAGTCCAGAAATAAGTTTGGAATGGAAATGAGAAGTAAAAAATCTTATACTTCTCTATTTCTAGAATAGATTCGAGAAATTAAAACTTTTCTCATTGATCGCCCTCGCTACTACCAAGCTACCCACCCGCCACCGCCTGTCGCCAGTCCTTGCCACCATCTGCCAACCGCCGATCACTAGATTTCCGTCATCCGCCAATTGCCGCCACTCAACCCCCTACTGACCCTTGTAGCCATTGCCCATTGCTCATTGCTCATCACCCCCACAGTCCATCGTCACCCAAAAAGGAGAAATTTTATATTATTATCAAACACATATTGTTGCTTGGAAACTTATTCATGAATAAAAATAGAAAGATTTATTTTCATTTCAGAAATCAACTTTTAATCAGAATAATTATCATTCACACCCTCAGTGTCACCATGACACTTGACCTTTCCAACCAATGCCCACATGTCTACATCAAATCAAAAATCGACAAATTCTAATTACCCTTTTATTTTTCCTTTTCTAATATTGATTAAAGCCGGACCATATACAATATTTTTCGCTTGATTATGTTGTTGATGACCATTTCCTTGGGGGACAAAAATCGTCGGCTCATGCACTTATCCACGTTCAAAAGAACTTTAAGGCCTGCATGAGTTTTTCATTGGTTTAATTATTATTGTCAGTTATATTTTGTCTTAACTCTCTAGTAATTCAAAAGGCCGAAAAACAATATACAAAAGACCAAATATTTTGGCAGGCTGACCGACCCTAAAGGAAAAGTACCAAAAAAATTCTAAACTTATGACATTAGTATCAATTTAGTTTCGAACTTTTCAATTAGACCAATTTAATTTTAAACACTTACACATTGGTACCAATTCGGTCCTTCCAGTCAATTTTAGCCACCGGCATTAACATGGACTCCGATCTACCGGTGAACGCTGACATGACAACTTTTTAAATAATCTTTTTTTTTCAAATTGTTTTCCTTTCTTTTTTTTTTGCCCTTTTCCTATTCTTCCTCTTGGCTTCATCTCTTGCAGTGGCTAGCAAGCCACCGGAGGCTCGCCGGGCATTGGGCGAGGGTTGCAAAGCCTTCGTCGGCTAGTGGCCAAGGTCACGACCCTCACCTAGGCTCGACAAAGGCCACCGTGGCCTGCCAGCCGCGGGCGAGGCTACCTTCACCTACAGATAGGCCATGGTGAGGCTGGTCTCACCCAGATCTGAGCAAAGTCGCCTCGCCCATGGCCCTAGGCAAGGGCAGGCAAGGGCCATGAAGCCCTCACCGGCGATGGGCTAGGGCCGCGACCCTCGCTATTGGAGGCTCAACGACCACTACAAGAGAAGAAGCCAAGAGGAAGAAGAGAAAAGGGGGAAAAAGAGAGGAAAAATTAATAAAAAATCCAAAAAAAAATATTTGAAAATTGCCACATTAGTGTTCACCGGTTGGCCAAAATTGGCTGAAAAGACTAAATTGGTATCAATATGAAAATATTTATGACTAAATAGGTCCAATTTGAAGGTTTAAGACTAAATCGGTACAAATACCCACGCCAGCCATAGACGAGGCAACCCTTGCCCAGGGCCATCCATGAGGTCGACCCTCGCCGGATCTGGCGAGGGTTGGCCTCACCTGCCCCAAACGAGGGCTCAACCACCCTCGCCAGCGAGCGATGACCCTCGCCGGCCCTTACTAGCGGTCGGTCTGGTGAGGGTCGACCTCACCTGGGGGCAAAGAGGGTCGACCTCGCGAATGGTCATTAGGCAAGGGTCACCTCACCCAGGCGAGGCCGTCCCTCGCCTATGGCCGGTGTGGGCGGCCCTCGCCAGCAAGGGCGACCCTTGCCCAACCCTCTGTGGGCATTGCCGGTGGCCGGGATGAAGAAGAAGAACTAGAAAAAAAAGGGGGGGGGTGGGAATGGCAAATGATGAAAATGTTCTTGATTGTCGGAAAGTCAAGTCTTTATTTGAAATGGACATAGTCACTTTAGATCCTCATTTGAAACATCATCTACCTCAAGCCCTTATTTGAGAAAGTGATGTCGATATAGGTCCTTATTTAAAACAAGATCCACTTCGAATTCTTATTTGAGAAAATAGGAGCATTTTTGGTCCATTTTTGGAAATTTTCCTAACTTTTTTGGTACTTTTCCCAGCCCTAAAACGACACATCGAGGATGAATTAACGGAGGTCTGGAAATAACCTACACTTTCCGTCTCCGTCTCTCCGTCGTGAGACTCGCTCGTGGGCCATTCCTGCGGCGGCCAATAGGTTATGGCATCCAACTTTGGCAGCCATAATATTGTCAGTCCTCGTCACTTTCTTGCGGGCAATCTACACACTGAAAGGTTCCTTTGGTTTGACAATTCTCTGCACAAATTCATCGGCTACCGGTTGCAGGGATCTTCTTGAGGATTAAGACCAACAGCATGGGATGAACTAATCAATTATTTAGATAGCATTTACACGAATTACGGAGACTATTTGGAGGGATTAAAGAATAAGATGCGTTCTCTCTACAGGAACAGTGACTAAATATTCACCTTGGAAACGTTAAGTTGATTACAATATCTTGTCTAATCGAACGGCGAATAGTCATTCCGCTCTTTTTTGTCCTCTTCCTTGAGACTTGAGAGCAATGGTCACATGGACTCTGCTGGCGGAGCATAAGCATCAAGCTGCACGATTCTTGCAATGCTAACTGCATATACCTGGGCATGAAACTGTGCATAAGCA